>JBBBDQ010001084.1:3292500-3332500 GCA_037127315.1 Ascarosepion bandense | reverse complement strand
GGATTTGCTTTTGCAGTAATAAAGGCTCGTGGTGTTTTGTTTTTTTTTAATAAAAAGAAAATATGAATTAACTTTAACTAAATTTGAAATTACTCTATGTTAATTTTGGTTGTAATTATTGTACAATTGTGAGCAAAAATGAAATATATATTTATTCTTCTAAGACATCAAATTTGTTATTTCTTTCTCTTAGAGAATAAATCTAAGTGGTCCCAAACTTATGGTCGGTAGTATATATATATATGTATATATGAAATTATTTATTTGAACATTATTTTTGATCGATGCTCGTATTTAAGTAGATATTCTGTTTATAATCAAACAGTATATATATATTTATTTCTACCGGCCTGGTTATTTACGATAAATTTTTGTTATGAAAATGGGTGTCATTCGGCAGGATTCAAACCTGCGACCCCTATCCACCTAAGAGAAACCACCAAATGATCTGACCAATGAGGATAGGAGCTGCAGATTCGAATCCTGCCGAATGACACACATTTTCGTAAGAAAAATTTATCGTAAATAATCAGGCCGGTAGAAATAAATATATATATAGTGTTTGATTATAAAACATAATAATTTTAAATTGTCGGTTGTTTATAACCAATTTCGTTAATCTTCGTTAGATAGATATATATATATATATATGTGTGTGTGTGTGTGTGTGTGTGTGTGTGTGTGTGTGTGTGTGTGTGTGTGTAGAAAATATCTAAACTTATTTATAAATGGAACTTTGTCTGTGTGTGTGTATGTCTTTGTGTGTGTTTATGTCTTTGTGTGTGTGTCCGTTACCTGAACCGATTTTCTTGAAAATTTACACAGTTGTACTATAAGC
Organism: Ascarosepion bandense; assembly: GCA_037127315.1. Lineage (NCBI taxonomy): Eukaryota > Metazoa > Mollusca > Cephalopoda > Sepiida > Sepiidae > Ascarosepion > Ascarosepion bandense. The sequence continues at coordinate 3,331,662 of JBBBDQ010001084.1, read as the reverse complement.
GTCTATAGGTGTTCTTAGCTACGTTTTATGACGAGGTACCCTCGACAAATATCGAAAATCGATAATCGAAAAAATCGGGTTATAGAAGGAGTGGTCCGATTTTAATCAAATTTGATACACTCATAGACAAAGACATAAAGAAACGATATTCAGAAGTTTCAAGGTTGCAGTTCTTACAATAATACAGAAAATCGATAATATATATATTGTGGATTTATATAAAGGACATACAGACAGACACACACACAGACATCTTGCCTTATATATATATATATATATATATATATATATATATAAGGCAAGATGTCTGTGTGTGTGTGTGTGTCTGTCTGTATGTCCTTTATATAAATCCACAATTTTTATCCGATTCTCACCAAACTTCACACAAGTATTCTTTAGGCTGAGTCTGAGCTCCAGGACCATGGATTAGTTTTAAAGCTTTCATTACACCCGAGCAACGCCGGGCTATACTGCTAGTATATATATATATATATATATATATATATATGCATGTATCTTCTGTATTGGGATCAGTTATTCAAATCCTCCCTCTGTCACATTCGTATTTCGATTTTCTATCGATTTTCTATCTAGCTAGCTAACTATTTGTCTGTCTGTCAATCTATCTATCTCTGTTCCTATCTATGTGAGTTGGTTCTTATCTATCTATCTATCTATCTATCTATCTATCTATCTATCTATCTATCTATCTGTCTGTCTGTCTGTCTGTCAATCTATCTATGTGAGTTGGTTCTTATCTATCTATCTATCTATCTATCTATCTATCTATCTATCTATCTATCTTCCCTCGCCTTCGCCGTATCTATTTTCCATTCTTTCTTCTCCCCTTCAATACAAGCTCTTCCATATTATATTTCTATCTCTCTCTACTCCTCCTTTTACTGATCTCTTCCTATCTTACCCTCCCACTTTCTCTATACGTTTATCTCTTTATCTTTATCTCTCTTTCTTTCGTTCTTTCGTTCTTTCTTTCTTTCTTTCCTTCTTTCTTTGTCGTATCGCTTTTAACCCTCTTTCCTCCTCAACACAAGCTCTTCCATACTATATTTCTATCTCTCCCCTCCTTTCTCACATCTCTTCCTATCTTACCTTCTCACTGTCTTTGTTAATCGCTCTCTCGCTCTCGCTCTCTCTCTCTCTCTCTCTCTCTCTCTCTCGCTCTCTCTCTCTCTCTCTCTCTCTCTCTCTCTCTCCTCCTCGCCGTATCTCTGTTTTGCCTTCTTTCTTCTCTCCTTTAATACAAGCTCTTATATTTTGTATTTCTTGCAAGAAAACACGTTCAAAACGACAAGGAGAAAACAAAAAACAATGTCTGAAATAATTGATTATGTTCAATTCAAATAAAACCATCAGTTGTTTCAATTGAATTTATTTCTTTCACTAGAAAAACAGAACAGCAAAAGACGAAAGGCTTGTTTGTTTGAATATTTTCGCAGGGTGGGGAGTTCTTATGAGAAAATCCTTTCTATCCTTCTTCCGTTGCGTCTTTCTTTTTCTTCTATTTTCTTTCCTCGCCATTCCCTATTGGTTAATAGTTCCGATCTTCTACACAGAAAATTGTCTGATGCATCTACGAATGAAACATCTTTATTTCGTTATACGTAGGCTGTAAATTAAAAACAAACTATAATCCCACAAGTAAACTGCATATATATAAATATATATATTCGTTATACATAGGCTGTAAATTAAAAAAATAAAATCCCACAAGTAGACAGCATATATATATATATATATATATAAACAATCGGAGTCTAACCGTACTGATAAGCTGTGATACGGCGAAACAGATCTGTCTGCGGATGACAATATATATATATATATATATATATATATACATTCGTTATACATAAGCTGTAAATTAAAAAATATAGAATCCCACAAGTAAACACCAAATATATATATCTATATATATACATATATATATATATATATACATATATATATGCATATATAAATACATATATACATATGTGTATATATATTCGTTATACATAGGTTGTAAATTAAAAAAAATGTAATCCCACAAGTAAACAGTATATATATATATATATATATAGGCTGTAAATTAAAAAATATAATCCTACAAGTAAATAGCAAATATATATATATATATATATATATATACATGTTCGTTATACATAGGCAGTAAATTAAAAAAAATAAAATCCTCCAACTAAACACGATATATATATATATATATATATATATATATATATATATAGAGAGAGAGAGAGAGAGAGAGAGAGAGAGAGAGTGTGGTGCAGTGGATATCGACTCGGAACGAGAAAATCTGACAGCTGAGTTCGAATTCCAGTTGAATTCACGCGCAAATACCCTTGGGAAAAGTATTAATCCGTTTCTTCTCTCTAAGAATTGAAAAGAACTAGACTGGAATTCGAACTCTGCTCTCTCATTTTTCATTCCAGACCGTAATTTATCACACTGCTATTTAACCCATTGTTGGATGGAGGGGATGGATTCATATCTTTTCCAAGGCTATTTGCACGTAAGTGGAAGTCGAACTTGGCTTTCCAATTTCTTCAAAAACACGCAAAGGTGAGTAATTAATACTTGTTTCCTTTTAATTAATTAAGTCGGTTCTCTGTGTAGGGCCAGGAAGTTTTTCCCGTCTGAAACCATCCTGCACATATATAAATCTACCATCCGCCCGTGCATTGAATATTGCTGCCATATCTGGTCGGGTGCTCCTGCTATCTACCTAGGGGTCCTTGACAAAATCCAACGGAGAATCTGTAATGTGATAGATCCCGACTTGGCAGCTTAGATGCAGTCGCTTTCTCACCGGCGCAATGTGGCTTCCATGTGTCTCTTCTACAAGTACTTTCACGGCTTCTGCTCCGATGAACTTAGCTCACTGGTGACCCCTATATATGAATTGTTATACTTTAGTGTATGGAATATACAATGCAAATGGAACAACTATTATGAAACAAATAGATTACCTGAGATTAGCACGGTGTAAAAGAAGTTGTTGGTGAGGTAGTTCCAAATGCCATCACACATATAAGTTTGAACAGAGTGTGCCATACTTGTGACCTTGTACCAGACTGTGATAAATTAAATAATAAAAACTATTCGTCCTTAAACTCGCACCCGTCTTCAAGCGGAACACGTACATATGATCCATTGCTAAGGATGCAGCTAAAATTTTCGGTTCTCTGAGCCGCTTCAGTAAGTACCTGAGTCCTCTTGCTAACTCCTACCTTTCAGTCAATTAAGTGTCATACGTGATACACGCTTTGGGCGATCATGTCTCGAAAAAGACTCGCAGTAGGTTGCCATTGCTTTCTGTGATAGACTGGTTGCCAGCCAAGGCTATAGAATCTAGTCTGGCCTATTATTTAACCGATAACTGGAGGGAAGAGACGGATTAATACCTTTCCCAAGGGTATTTGTGCGTAAGTGAATGTGAGGAAATTGAACTGGAATTCGAACTCGGCTTCCCGATTTGTCGTTCCGAGTCGATCATTACTCAACTACAATGCACATCCCCACCCACTTTAGATGAGCCAAATCGGCCCGAAAACTGCTGTCATATCTCACTCTCCAGTATTGATAGAGTCCAAAAATTTTTTTTTTTTCAATCATTTCACCCCGAGCAAGGCGAAAACGCCACTGATGTGCAGGGGGTTATATAAATGTAAAAAGATTAATTAGAAAAGAGTGAGGAGTACAAACTAGTTAGAAAGGAACAATAGAAAGCTGAGAAAGCAGGTGCGATGACAGATACATAGGTGGAGAGAAAGGGAAGGTTATACAGGGGTGGGGAGAGAGCTAGAGGCCAGTGGTTAGTAGATGAGTATTGACTTTGCATTTAAATTTCTGGAGGTTGTAGCCGTCAGGAAAGCAAGAATACGGGAGTGAGTTCCACAGGCGGGAAGTGCGAGAGAGGAAGCTGCAGGAGTAGAATTGTCGTCTGCATTTGGCTAACCTGACTGTAAATGGGTGGGACCCAGTTGCCAGTCTGGTTGCACGGGTAAACACCTGTTGAGGAGGCATCAGTGACTTAAGCTCATCCGAGCAGAAGCTATGAAAATATTTATAGAAGAGACAGAGGGAGGCCACATTTCGACGATGGGAAAGTGGCTGCAGTCGAGTCGCCAGATCAGTACCTATCACATTACAGACTCTCTTTTAGAGCTTGTCAAGAACACTGAGGAGAACGGCAGGGGTGCCTGACCATAAATGGCAGCAGTGCTCCATGCACGGACGGATGGTTGACTTGTATATATGCAGGATGGATTCAGGTGGAAAAAACATCCTGGATCGACATAGTGACCCAACGTTCTTAGCAGTAGATTTTGCTATGGATTCAATATAGTGGTTCCATTTGAGGTCTGAGGACAGGGTAAGTCCGAGGAGGCGTAGTGTATTACTCTCCGGGAGAATCACCTGGTTCATGCTTATGGGAGGCAGAAGAGGTTGCCTGTAATGGTTGACAGACAAGAGCTCCGAGTCCTTGTGAATGACGAATTATTTTAACTTTTTCCCCCTATAGGTGGGTTGTGGTAAGCTTGTCTCTACTTCCACAAAAGTGCTCGGACGAAGTACATTCCGTGGACACGCTATGCCACTTAAGTAATAGCAAACTACCCCAATCCCTCTGTATTCCATCGGTAAAAAGTTTCATTTGAACCAATGTTCTTCTTTCTGGGAACCAATGATCTCTGGGACCGATGTTTTCCCGATCGCTACTATATTAGTCCGTTCACGGCTAGGGTTAATCGTTATCTTTCATTCTTATACTCACAAAATGACCTTCTTACGTTACCTTCTACTTTGAGTGGCCCCAGGCCTTGTAAAGCGTAAACTGTAAAAAGTAAAATAAAAAGGAGTTGACCGTAGTCAGGGTCATCGAGTCAATGAGAAAGACTAGCTGCATAGTATGTGTTTCGTCTAGGTTACATACAATTTTTAATTCAAAGTTTCCGTTCTCCAATACTCAAGGCTATAGAATCTAGTCGCTTCTATTTACCTATAGCTGGGGAGAGAAAACTTGAATTCATGCGAGAAGACTTGAATTCATTTGGGTCACTCTACCAGGTCAAAAAGTTGTTTTTTTTGTTTTTTCTCGTCAGAATCCATTTTTTAAATTTATAAATCTACCCTACGTAAGTGCATTGAATACTGTTGCCATGTCTGGTCGGGTGCTTCTGCTATTCATCTTGGGCTTTTCGACAAAGTCCATAGGAGAATCTGCAATAAAATCGACCCTGACTTGGCAACTCGCCTTCAGTCACCTTCTCACCAACGCGATGTAGCTTCCCTCTGACTTTTCTACAAGTATTTTTATAGCAACTGCTCTGACGAGCTTCTCTCCCTAGTTACCTGACCACATCAATTATACGCGGATGACACAGTACTGATAGCAGACACGGAATGGAAAATGCAGGACCTTCTACAGAAGTTAACAAAAGAAAGTGAAAAGAAAGGGTTGAGCATAAACCTCAAGAAAACTGAATGCATGGCCATCAACAAAAAGAGAAAACCAATATGCCAACTGCAAGTTGAAGAATCTAAAATAAAACGAGTACAAAATCTCAAATACCTGGGAAGTGTTTTGGCAAATATGGAAAATGCGATACGGAGATCCAAAGACGCATTGGCATTGCCAAAGACGTATTTCAGAAGCTAGCCCGAGTACTGAAAGACAGGGAAATCTCATTAGAAACAAAGAAAAGGATCCTGGATTGCTACGTGATATCTGCCCTTCTGTATGAAAGTGAACGCTGGACGATCTCATCAAAGATGAGAGAGAGGCTTGAGGCAGCAGAAATGTGGTTTTACAGAAGGATGCTGAGGATACCATGGACAGAGCACGTGTGCAACGATGAGGTGTTGGGAAGGATACAAACGAGAAGAAAACTGATAATAAATATCAGGAAGAGACAAATGTAGTTCCTGGGACACGTAATGAGAAAGGAGGGCCTGGAGAACTTGATACTCACAGGTCAGATAAATGGAAGGAGAGACAAGAGAAAGCAGCGCAAGTCATACTTTTTTTATAATCATATCGCCCCAAGCAAGGTATTTTATTGCCACTTTTTTGCAGGGGCTTACATAGGAGGAAAGTTATGAGAAAGAGTGACAGGTTATAGGGGGTGTCAGAAAGTGGGTAAGAGAAAGATGAGGATACTGATGAGAGTGGAGTGGACGGAGAAAGAAGCATGAGAGAGAGAGGGTGCAGGTTAGTGAGATAGGAGATGACTACTGACTTTGCATTTAAATTCTTGGAGATTGTAGCTGTCGGGAAAGCAAGTAAATGGAAGGGAATTCCACAGGCGGGAAGTGCGAGAAAAGAAGCTGTTGGAGTAGAATTTGCGTTTACAATTTATTGGTTTCACAGTGAAAGGGTGATACCTAGTTGCTAATCTTGTTGCTGGAGTAAATTTAACTTGTTAAGTCTGAGCAAATGGTTCACGGAGCGGGGCTTGGAAGAAGATACCAAGAGAAATATTACTGAGAGCGACAAGAGTCAGAGCCAAGTGGAAGTCCATGTTCGCCTACGTCCTGAAGGGACACGGCACATGAAGAAGAAGAAAAAATAAGAAGCATTCCTATGTAGCTAATTAGTAATGAGAAGAGGTGGTTTCATACCTATTCAGAATTTGATAAACATATCAGAAAGTATAATGTGGATATAACGTGTGGGGTCAATTCTCTGTTACAATCAAAATATGAAGTGATCCCTCACTTTGTGGCCATGCTACTTTCTATTTATTTATATTCTAGATTTATGGGTTTGAGAAAATGGATTGCAGAGATTGAAGGTTTTGGGAGAGATACCAAGATGAAAAATATTGAAAGCAATAAGAGACAGTGCCAAGTGGAAGTCCATGATCGCCTACGTCCTGAAGGGACACAGCACATAAAGAAGAAGAAGACTTTATGCTTTACATACTCCTATTTTTTGTCGTAAAAATCTTCTCCGATGTATGTTTGCTACTTTTAAAACATTTTCTTTCTGTATTCTACCTTCCATCTTTAAATTCCAAGCTTTCGTTGAAGAGTACATCTTTTCACCTGCTATTTTTATCATTTTCTGTACACCTGCTGTATATATTCGGCTCATTCTTTTTATTTTTGCACACTTTTAGTCGATTCATTCATCTTTTGTCTACATTTGTTTCTAATGTATTAGATAACTAGCAGTGTAGCCCGGCGTTACTCGGGTGTAATGAAAGCTTTAAAACTAATCCATGGTCCTGAAGCTCAAACTCTTTGGACGTTGGCACGAAAGACTAAAAACAATAGTTGTTTTCCAGTTAAAGCGAAACTGTAGACTGAAAGAAAAATGAATGGATGTAAGTCAAATTTTGATTTCCTGTTATCGATATCAAATAAGTTTTTTTCGTCGTAAACTGAAAGGCTAAATAAGTCCTCTGAGTAAATGGTATCATGGCTGAGACTAAGAACTACAATTATACCTACTTAGAGCCAAACCCGAAGCAAAAGCTAAAATAAAAGGGCTGAAAAAATACAGACATACAGGCAGATAAACAGACACACACACAAACATCTTGCTTCATATATATATATATATATATATATATATCGATTTTCTGCACTATTGTAAGAACTGCAACCTTGAAACTTCTGAATATCGTTTCTTATGTCTTTGTCTATGAGTGTTTCAAATTTGATTAAAATCGGACCACTCCTTCTATAACCCGATTTTTCTGATTATCGCTTTTCGAAATTTATTGGGAGTTCCACGACACAAAACCTAGCTAAGAACACTCGCAGACGCTTATAGTACAACTGTGTAAATTTTCAAGAAGAAAATTGGTTCAGCCGTTTCGGAGTCTATAGGTAACGGACACACACACACACACACACATACACACACAATTTAGATTAAATGTGAATCGAAAAGAAAATTTATGTCTGTGTTTCAGGCAAACAAAACTTTTGACGACAACAAATACTCTCTTGCTTTACTGGTCTTTCCAACGTTGTCAACTTACTATTATTATTATTATTATTATTATTATTATTATTATTATTCGTCGTCTTCTCGCTCACACACTTTGTCAATCGACTAAGTTTAAAACTGACTCAAATCGCCGCCTTTCCTCGTTTTATGCCTTTTCTCGGCTGCTTATTTGCATACGAATTACAACACGTCTCGTATGTCGACATGGATGCCGCTCATTTGCATACCTTGTAAAACCGTGCGCCTTCTCACCGAAATAAGGCGTTAGATCACCCGGATGACCACATAACGATATATATTTTTAAATATCAAGAACAATATTGTATGACAAAGTGGAAGACATTTTACGCAACGCGTTTCGTCCTTTAGGACTTCATCAGACTAAATATTTTTTTAAAGTTTTATATTCTGTGCTATTTCTCAGCATTGTTTCCCGTCTCTTTTTAATCATTTTAAAACTTTCATCTGTCACCCACCTTTTGTTTTTTTTTCTCCTCTCTCATTCTTGGAATGATTTCGTTCGCCGTTGTTACTAGAGCATCTCTTTTTTTTTTTAATCGTATCACTCCGAGCAAGGCGGTAACGTCACAGATGTGCAGGGGGCTACATAAGAGTAAAAAGAATAGATAAGAGGAGAGTAAAGAGAAAGACGAACCAGTTAGAAAGGAGCAAGAGAAAAATGGGAATACAGGTGAAAGGTAGAGAGAAAGGAAAAGATATACAGGGTGGTGTAGAAAGAACTAGAGTCAAGTGGTTAAGAGATGGGTATTGACACTGCATTTAAATTCCTGGAGGTTTTAACCGTCAGGAAAGCAAGAATATAGAAGCGAGTTCCACAGGCGGGAAGTGCTAGAAAAGAAGCTGATGGAGTAGAATTGACGTCTGCATTTAGTTGATCTAACTGTGAATGGGTGGGACCCAGTTGCCAGTCTGGCTGCACGAGTAAACATCTGTGGCAGGGTACCAGTGACTTAAGTTCGTCGGAGCAGAAGCCATGAAAATATTTGTAGAATAGACAGAGGGAAGCCATATCCTGTCGGTGAGAAAACGGCTGGAGTTGAGCAGCCAAGTCGGTACCGATCACATTACTGATTCTCCTTTGGAGCCTATCGAGAACAGTGAGATGAATAGTGGGGACGCCTGACCATATATGACAGCAGTATTCCATGCACGGACGGACGGTTGATTTGTGTATATGCAAGATGGATTTAGGAGGAAAAAACATCCTGGCCCGACACAGTGACCGAACGTTCCTAGCCGTCTTAATGTGTTCCACTTTGTATTTAGCGACCCAAGTTATTGCATTTGCTCTATTTGAAAACATCTCTTTATAAGTTGAATCATTCTAGAATCTATGGTTTAGGCATTTTTTAATTTCCACAATTTTCATGATTCAAAGCTGGTAGCTCTCAAAATCGGCACTGGGTTAGGTTTTACTGTGTAAAACTACATTGCAGAATCTTTTATTGATTCGTCTATTTTTCTGAAATAAGATAATGTAATTATTTATATTGTTCAGACTGTTGTCCTCATCTTTATTGCCATATTAAATACATTTCGGCCGTTGTACGCTCAGACCTTCTCCAGGATATTGGAATTTCGAACTGAACTCTTTATTTCGATCACTGGGGTATATTGTTCTCGTTCCATGAGCTGTGCCACTTCTGTATGTTTTAGTTATCTCGCTTTAACTTTCTTTTTTTTTTAAATTTCTAAGTATTTGTTTACCACTGCGGTATTGAACTCACAGCACTTTCGGTTAAGTCAGCGTATTATTAATTGTTATGAAGTAGATTTTGTTCTTGATGTTTGCTCCTGGACTTCTTTCCGTCCACAAGCGTTTATTGGGTTTTCTTCAAACTAGGTATGGTGATCCGAAGAGACATTGGCACGGCCAAGGACGCATTTCAAAAGCTAACAAGAGTACTGAGAAACAGGAAAATCGCATTGAAACAAAGAAAAAAGAGTGCTGGACTGCTATGTGATATCTGTCCTTCCGTATGTCCGTGAATGTTGGACGATCTCATCAAAGATGAAGGAGAGACTTGAGGCAGCAGAAATGTTGTTTTGCATAAGGGTGCTGAGGATACCATCGACCAAACACGTGAGCAACGATGAGGTGCTGGAGAGGATGAAAACGAAAAGAAAACTCATACTTATCATCAGGAAGAGATGGATGAGATTCTTTGGATACGTAATGCGGAAGGAGGGTCTAGAGAATTTAACACTCACTGGACAGATAGAAGGAAAGAAAGACACAGGGAAAAGCAGCCTACTTGATAGGCCCGAGCAAAATGATGGCGGAGCGGAGTTTGGGAGACATACCAAGAGGAAAATTACTGAGGGCGACAAGAGACAGGGCCAAGTGGATGACCTTCATCGCCTACGTCCTGAAGAAGTACTAAATATTCTAATCAATTCTGCTTAAAACAATACTTTGTGTTTCTTTTATTTTTAATGTCCGGGCAATAAGTAAACGTTTGCTTTTAAAAATGAAATTTCACTGGAGAATTTTTTTTTATTATATGATCTAATTTTCATAATAATTTCTACATTACATGCATATATATATATATATATATGCGTGTGTGTGTGTGTGTGTGTGTTCGTGTGTGTCCGTGTGTGTGTTTGTGTGTGTGTTCTTGTGTGTGTGTGTGTGTTTGTGTGTGTGTCCGCGTGTGTGTGTGTGTGTGTGTGTTCGTGTGTGTGTGTTAGTCTCTTTTCAGAGTTATGCCGCTGGGTAGCGTAATTGTTCTATCTCGATCATTGAAACGTAGAGCACTATCGATTACTGTTTAGTTACGTGTTAATCTATTGATATTTTTTCCTCGGAATTTCCTTCTATTTTATATTGAATTTTCTCTTGGTTACTGATTTAGTGATTTTCATTTTTATTTTTTATTTTCTTCTGTCACTTGTCAGGCTTTGTGCTGGTTTTGCTAATTCTTTGGTCCGTTGGCATATAGTATACAAGAGTTGGATGAGTCTAATGATGATTAAGAAGGTACAGCAGCTCGGAAAACGCACGCTGATAGAAAAGAACTCCCGAATTTGTTGGTAAGATCCAGGCCATGATTGATAACGATCCCTCCACGGCAAACAGGTCCATAGCCAGGGACACAGAAGTGTCTGAGTTTTATTATTAAGCAAGTAGTGCGTGAAGACATTTGATATTTCTCATACAAGATGAGAAAGGGATTAGGTTTCTACCAAGCCATGAAGGACAACAAGAAAGACCGCGCTACGAAGCTTTTAAAGAAAACTCAAACATCCCCCTCCAATCGAACATGCTTTGGTTTTTCTCAGCTGAGAAAAATATCTACCAGGATAAGATGGCGGTGAACACACTGAACAACCTTTGGCTTGGATTTTCCCCAAAAGATGTACCGAGATTGATGAAAACTAAATATCCAATGGTGTTTAGAGAGATCATTAGTGATGTCGACTTTATACCTCTATTCATTTTCCTACACAGCCTCAGACTCATCACGGAAGCCTGCATCAAATACCTTGACGAAGTACTGCTGTCCTGGGTTAAGAGGGCGGTTGCCGGAAGAAACTATGTCTGTCAATTGGGCTCTGTACCATGCCACACGTTGTGCGTTGTGCAGTGGATATAGACTCGGAACGAGAAATCGGGTTGCCGAGTTCGAATTCCAGTGCATTCACTTGCGTACAAATACCCTTGGGAAAGGTATTAATCCGTCTTTTCTCTCCAGTTATGGGTTTAAATAATAGAACAGATTGGGTTCTATAGGCTTTGCTGGCAACCAGTCTACCGCAGAAAGCAATGTCAACCTACTGCGAGATAATCTTCTTCCCAGTCAGTCATGTCTCTTTGGAGACATGATCGCCCAAAACGTGTATCACGTATGGCAATTAACTGAGTGACCATGCCACACAAGCAGATGAAACCAGTTATGCTGTCAGACATTTTCTATGACCCTTACTACCCAGCCTGCAACCCTCTGGATTATTATGTGCGGGCAGCAGTTGAGCGAGAGAGCAACAAAACTCCTTGTTACACAAAAGAAGAAATGAAGGCAAGGATTATGGCAGCATCCACCAACTTGAACAAGGAGACCGTCCAGAGGAGACGCAGAAGATTTTGAAATCTTCTAAAGGCCGTGGTTGAAGTCAATGGCAATTTTATTGAATAAATTTACTCTTTAGTATTTCGAGATATTTTTCGGAAATTTTGGCAAGTATATCTGTTAAAATGAAATATCAGTGTTATTTTAATTTTTGTGTCATTTAGATGACAATTTATCCATCGCACACTTTATATATGTTAATGTATATTTGGACGGCAAACTTTCTTTTAAACAAGTTTCGTTGAATATGGCAAACAAGGCAAAAATCGATAATTTTTTATTTAGTTTTTTCCAACATACTTACATTATTCAATTTGTTGGGAGTAAGGGCGTTGAAAATGTATCTGTATTTTTCATTGTCCAAAGTGCTTCGACCACTTCTTTAACCATATTCAAGGAAGTGTTTTTAAGTGTTTTTTTTTTATAATCGTTTCACCCCGAGCAAGGCATTCCACTGCCACTATTGTGCAGGGGGTTACATAGAGGGAAAAGTGGTGAGAAAGGATGGTTAGATATAGGAAATGTCAGAAGGAGGGTGATAGACGGGTAAGGATACCGAGAATGAGGGTTGGGTAGATGGTGAGAGTGTTGGGAGAATAGGTGCAAGTTAGTGTGATAGGAGGTGTCTATTGACCTTACATTTAGATTCTTGGAGATTGTAGCTGTCGGGAAAGCAGGCATGTGGAAGGGAATTCCACAGGCGGGAAGCACGAGAAAAGAAGCTGTTGGAGTAGAAATTACGGTTACATCTTATCTGTTTCAGTGTAAAACGGTGGGACCTAGTTGCTAATCTAGTATCTCGTGTAAATTCGTACCTAGGTGGCAGCAATGATCTAAGTTCATCGGAGTAGAAGCCGTGAAAATATTTATAGAAGAGGCACAGGGAAGCCACGTCACGCTGGTGAGAGAGTGGTTGCAGCCGGTCTGCCAAGTCTGTATCGATCACGTTACAGATTCTCCGTTGTATTTTGTCAAGAAGCCCGAGGAGAGTAGCAGAGGCACCCGACCAGATGAGGCAGCAGTATTCAATATACGGGCGGATGGTAGATTTATATATGTGCAGGATAGATTCAGACGGAATAAACTTCCGGGCCCTGCACAGAGAACCGACTTTCATAGCAGCGGATTTCTTTTCATGTTTGACTGTTTGAATTTTTACGCTGTTTGAATTTTAGTAGCGTTTATTCTGAGTTAAGCGTGGCTGGGATTCGATTTCAACACACGATTTACGCTACTAAATAAGGTGAGATTTATGTTGAGTGCCACATGTATTATGTAAAGGTCCTATCTTTAAGTGTGTTGGGGCGTTCTCCACCTTTTCCACGGAAATAGACTATTCTAATCACTATATAAAATAGTAGTGATTATACCTCGAGGAAGGAAGTCGAGTGAGCGAGTCAGTCGGATATTTCCGGTATTGCACCGGAAGTGTTCTACTAGTCAATCTCTCACGTCTCTACAACGATACTGTATACTAATTACCTTGTTCTGTATTCTACTAATCCTCACCTCTTGTAAATACTTCTCTTTCCTGTCAATACACCTACTTTTATACTATTACGTTGTTTTGTATTATTTCACATAATTCTCTTACCCGACGTATCAAAGTGAGATATTTTCGGTAACGAGACCTATATAGGATGCTAGTTTATATATATTTTTAAAACACATTCAACACACGATTTACGCTACTAAATAAGGTGAGATTTATGTTGAGTGCCACATGTATTATGTAAAGGTCCTATCTTTAAGTGTGTTGGGGCGTTCTCCACCTTTTCCACAGAAATAGACTATTCTAATCACTATATAAAATAGTAGTGATTATACCTCGAGGAAGGAAGTCGAGTGAGCGAGTCAGTCGGGTATTTCCGGTATTGCACCGGAAGTGTTCTACTAGTCAATCTATCACGTCTCTACGACGATACTGTATACTAATTACCTTGTTCTGTATTCTACTAATCCTCACCTCTTGTAAATACTTCTCTTTCCTGTCAATACACCTACTTTTATACTATTACGTTGTTTTGTATTATTTCACATAATTCTCTTACCCGACGTATCAAAGTGAGATATTTTCGGTAACGAGACCTATATAGGATGCTAGTTTATATATATTTTTAAAACACATTCAACACACGATTTACGCTACTAAATAAGGTGAGATTTCTGTTGAGTGCCACATGTATTATGTAAAGGTCCTATCTTTAAGTGTGTTGGGGCGCTCTCCACCTTTCCACAGAAATAGACTATTCTAATCACTATATAAAATAGTAGTGATTATACCTCGAGGAAGGAAGTCGAGTGAGCGAGTCAGTCGGATATTTCCGGTATGGGACCGGAAGTGTTCTACTAGTCAATCTCTCACGTCTCTACAACGATACTGTATACTAATTACCTTGTTCTGTATTCTACTAATCCTCACCTCTTGTAAATACTTCTCTTTCCTGTCAATACACCTACTTTTATACTATTACGTTCTTTTGTATCATTTCACATAATTCTGTTACCCGACGTAACAAAGTGAGATATTTTCGGTAACGAGGCCTATATAGGATGCTAGTTTATATATATAATTGCTGGACATTTCCGGAGATGATTATTTGATAGGGTGGCTACCGAGTCCCTGTTGTGAAGAGGCCTGCTCAGGCATATTTGTGTTTATAATACCCACAGAACCCACTCGTAGTTTCTACTGTAGCTATAATCAACGGATCTTATTGGCGTGATCAACAGTTTAAACAATGTCAGTACGCTCAAGCCTTCGGTCAAAATGACTTGTGACATAACGAACTATATCATTCCTGGTGCAATATCTACTCTTTTTGCCAATTGTTGTGATGCTAAGCTTTTTGTTTACATCTGCTAATCTTCTAGGAACCAGTGATTCAAAAAATGTAAACGTTTTTACGTTTTCAACAACTTCATCTAGAGAAGCGATTCTCAAACTAGGGGAAAGTTCCCCTGGGGGGAAATTTGAAGCTACCAGAGTGAAAATAATTACACTACCTACTACCTACTAAATAAAAATTATCATACAATGCGCACTTACCAAAACTAACTAATATTGATACACTGTTGCACAAGAAGCAGCATCACCCTTCTTACTAATTTAATTCTGAAGTAGAAGAGCAAACAAAAGTTCTTTTATTTGTTACTAACCACTCTCTATGGCTATGCTTAGTTGTTACTAACTGCTCTCTATCCACTTTACTCTGAAACTATAAGTCTATTAGTATATTTGTACATTTGAAAAATAAATTAGTATAATTAGTCTCAGTGTGTTTTAACTGCTCTTTCTCTCATACACATGAAGTGAGAAACCTGGATGTAGGGAGAAATGACAGAAAAAAGTTTGGGAACCACTGATCTAGAGTTATTTCATCGAAACTAGAGGAAATTACTTTTTATTTCTTTGAATTTATTTTCATATCCCAAGTTTTACAGGCTTTTTCTAGTTCTTCTGTAGCTATCTAGTTATCAAAGATTATTCTAGGCAATAATTATTCCTAGTTGATTTCTTTGATAATGATTGCCGTGGAAATTTGGTTGGTGTACAACATAATAGTCGAATTAAATTGGGAAATATCACAAAAGAACTACGTATGACATTACAGACTTGCTGAAAAAGAAAAGATTAAACCCGTTCGATGAAGTTATGTGCTTCAAGCATTTAACAAAGGTTTTATTGTTCCATAACCAAGGGGTAGACTTCACAAGCTTTGGAAAAAACAAATTATTTAAAATTTCAGATACAAATCTCTCTTTCCTCACGGCAGAAAGACAGACTTCAAAGGAAAGATCGTCTGAACAAAATTTATGCAAGGATCCTCCAATGAATATATAACAAAAGTAATATATATATATATATATATATATATATATATATATATTCTCTGATAAGCTTATTATCATATCATTAAATGAAGAAAGAAAATTACAATATTAATAAATATTTTTTAAATAATCCAATCTAAGCTTACGACTTACATAAGCCATTTTCAAAGATGTCAAATTACTTTATATATTATAAACACGGACGAACTGACTGTTTTTATTTACATGGAAGATTTCCAAGCAACAACAAACTCGTGCATTTAAGACGCTGGAAGCGAATATCGCATCACAGTCCGTGACGTCACACATGACCAAGCGAAAGTGAAAACAAGAAATATTAAGTATGGAAAGCCATTGGAATAAACCAATGGGTTCTGTTATTAATTATAGGCTATAATTAATTGGTAACTCGCTATTCGCGAGTTATAATATTTCGGGATTTTCGCGTAAAGTCAACGTACTAAACGAATCCTTCGAATAATACACAATAATATTCTTGGAATAATTCTCTCGGGTAATTCACTCGGAAAACAATCTCTTCAATGAAGCACAACACGGAACACACTCAGACTTCTATACTAAATATTTATAGTCACGTATCCCAGAAGCACAATTCATTCAACAGTTACGTTTGTTGCCTGGAGATCCGTGTTCAACCACAAGTGTCGTTATCGACACTTTCTTCCTACATAACAATATATAGCTTCAAGGACATATGTCACAGTGAATAAAATCGTTGGTTTGTTGACTTAACCCAAAGATTTGTGAGTTCAATACCTGACTACATCAGTGGGGAACAAATAACTTAGAAAGTTGAGTCAAAGGAAGATAACTAAGGCATTCAAAAGTGGCATGACTCATGGAACGAGAACAATATACCCCAGTGATCAAAATAAAAGATTCGGCTCAAAATTCCAATCACCTGAAGACGGCCGGAGCGTACAACAGTCGAAACCTAATGAATATGACAAAACAGTGATAACAACAGCCCGAACAATCTAAATAGTGTACATACTACATCATCTCATATACAAAAAGTATAGACAAATATTTATGTAGATATCAATAAATATATATATATTGCTGGGGAGTGGTTTTCGCACTGAAGGTTATAATCGTGCTACGTCGGTTGCTAATCGACTTAACGTATCCAAAATGTTAGGAACTTGATAATCTTCCACTGAAAGCTGACTCCTTAGTATTCGGTTAACTGCCGACTAATATCAACTGCCTTACTCCAACTATGTCCAAACTGGAACTAACTAGTAGTTCTACTGAACTCCAATAGAACTCTAAAGAACTCTCCAGAACTTCCAAGAACTCCTAAGAACTTTTTGTTAACTCTTATTAATATAGGAGGGAGAGCCTATTATCTGAGGAATAGGTGTGTTTCACCATAACATATATACACGCAAGTATACACACATATATAAACATTTTTTTCAGAAGTTAATCAAATAGTACTGAATATAATATAACAGAGCTGTTAAGCACATATTAATAATATACATATTAACCTGCGTCCATAGCACGGCCCCGTGTTTCATGCAGTATGTAATTATCAATATAAATTTTTATGAATTATTAGGATTTTACTTTCCAATTACATGCTTAAGTTTTAGTTCAAAGCAAATTAAATTATACAATTAAAAAATAGCATGCTAGATTTATAAGATATAACTACCATGAAAACGAGATAACCAAAATTAAAATCCCGGAACGGTCATTTCATATTATGCACTTGATGATTGCATAGTGCATGAAACTCCGAGTCGTGCTATAGATAATAGATGTAGATAATATGCATATTATTTTTTATATATATTATAGTTTAGAACATGTACAAATTATAATCTATTACAAAGTGTACATTTTGTTTCGACATTGAAAGGACAATGTCTCATCAAATAGTGTGAAGGGTGATGGAATTTTTTTTTTTCCTTATATTAGTAAATTTTGTCTGAGAGGTAAGTGAAGTAGAGAAAATAAGAAATCAGAGTTGGGAGTTGTAAATTAGAATTTGAACATTAAGAGGAAAATCGCTGGGGAGGAGAGAAGTGATTAATGGACATGTTGAAAAGCTTAGAGACAGGTTTTACGGTAGAAGATAAGGTATGGTCCTTTAAAGCCTTTTATGACCAGGCCTTTGGGTTTAACAAAGAGGAAGAAGTAAGAAAATGTATTTTAGGTGGGAGGGAGTAGGAGAGGATGGGCTAAGAAGAGAGACGAATTGCTAGTGGATAAACATATCTGTATTAGTGAAGTATAAGGCTACAATTTGTTTTTTGTTTAGAAGCTATTAAAGGGGTTCTTTTATAATTAAACTTAATTTAAAATTTATGGAAACATTTTTTCAATTATAGAAAACCTTAATTAGATCTCAATTTGTAGTATGAAATAAAGGTAAAATTAGAAGTGAGAATGTATAAGGAGAGAGATCATACAGCTGAAATGTGTATGCGAAGATAACAAATATTATTGGACAGTGGACGTAAAATTTACTATAGTAGTTATCACACTTAGGGCATGGAACTTGAAAATAAAAAATAAACTCAATGAAAATTAAATGTTTGGTTAATTCAAATCGCGGAACTAAGATTAATACTAAAAAGGTTTATCGTTTCTAGAGACCCGAACTTTAGATTTTGTAATTTTAGCATGATTGTGAGGTTAGTTCTTTAATGTGTTTGCAATTTACTGTGGTTTCATGCCTCTGGTTTGTAATATGTCGCTCCTCGTGTATTTAATGATTTCCATTTTTTCTTGTAGACAAAAGAAAACATGGACTCTTTACCGATTAAATTTTCTATCCTGTTTGAGGATTTTCTATTTAACTTCAGGTGTTTTATTTGCGTTTTTTTAACCCTCTAGGGCCATTCGTATCATATTTGATACAGTATTTCCCTATAAGGAAACATTTGGTATTTCCCTATAAGGAAACATTTGGTATTCATTGACTGAGCAGTCAGTACTGCTTTCAATTGAAATTTATAAAATATTTCTCTTAAAAAATTTTTCAGGAAAATATTTCTTTCAAGGCTTGTTTTCATACTGTATCAAATATGATACGAATGGCCCTAGAGGGTTAAAAAGACTTCCCCAGGGCGAAACGAGATACATCCTATCTCTCGGTAAACATTCACGTGGTACGAACAAGAGATGGTTTTCATTAATAACCTTAATTCGCTCGAAATCATTTTTAGCCATTTTCCGAAAGAGCGATTGTATACCGCCGACAATTTAGATATTTCTGTGCGTGTTTGGCGCCATGCATGCCATTCCTATGAAAGTTTCGATCTGACGAGGCTATTGAAGAACATGACTCGAGTTCTTAGACTGATGTTTCTATTTTGTAGCAACATGCGGTATTTTGTGACGCTACCATAATTACTGCTTCGAAAGAAAATCAAACACAAACACAAAAAAATCCTAAGTGCAAATTAATTTATTTAAATATTCCTCAAACTTATTGCTTCCAAGCCTTGAATTAACCAAACATTTAATTTTCATTGAGTTTATTTTTTTTATTTTCAAGTTCCATGCCCTAAATATGACAACTACTATGGTAAATTTTACTTCCATTGTCCAATAATATTTGTTATCTTTGCATTTCATGCACAAAATGTGCCAAATATTTTGGGACATAGGTAATATTTTTAATTACTTCTGTCCCATAATATTTGTTACATTTGCATTCACATTCCATAAACAAAATGTACCATTTATTATGGGACAGAGATAATATTTTTACTACTTTTGTCCTATAATGTTTGTTACATTTTCATACACATTCCATACAGAAAATGTACCAAATATCTTTGGATAGCTAATAATTTTATTACCTTCATATAATATTTGTTACATTTGGATTCCTATTCCATACACAAAATATGCCATTTACTTGATGTGAGTTTTGTTTAACGGCACATTAACGTCTGTGGGTTATTTGGGTTATTTGTCTGTGGGTTATTTAATGCCAAAAAGATGTGGTTTTAAGGTATTTTTTTGTATTCGAAAATGTTTTGCTGAAAATAATTTTTCCTTCAAAAATGTATTGTTGGTAATATTTTTCCTTCAAAAAAATTATAACTTTCAATAAAATGTTATTTTTATGTATATATTTCTATAAAAGTGTTTTTACTCCAGTTTTGGGGTTAACTATTTGCTCACAGCTGGGACCCTAACAGGTACTACTACCCCGGGTCAGGATGGACTTGAGAACAACATCAATTAAGAGGTGGTTCTATTCTTCTCACAACCTCCCAATCAGAGGCCTTGCTGCCGGATGCAGTTTAATCGTCATGCCCAGGACTAATATTTGGGGAGAGAGATAATATTTTTACTATATCTGCCCCATAATATTTGTTAATTTCATAGATACTTCATCCATTAAATGTGACAAATATCATAGGACAGAAATAGTAATAGCTTCTTTTTCTTCTTCTTTTTCTTCTTTATGTCTTGTGACCCTTCATGACATGGGTGATCCACAACTTCCTGTCTAATGTTACTCTAAATAACCTATCACTTTTTACCATCACTTTTTTCTCTGTTCTGACATCCATTCATGCAAAATCGTTATGTAGCTTACTCACTGTTTCACCTTGCTTCTCTTGTGATCAGTGTATTAACTGTGTGTATTAACTTCTTTAAGCCTTCTTTCTTCATTATGTATCCCAAACTTTTCACCTGTCTCTTTGTGATTATAAACATCATCTTTCTGGTTGTTCCATCTGAGCAACAACGAAGTTTTAAAATAATTACCTTAAAATTTACTTGTGGCTTAATTCTTCAGTCTATGGTATTCTCAACGTCCTTCTGTAGATTCATATATCTTTTGATTTATGTCCTTTTCTCCTAGGAGACTATCTAGCATTCACTACTATATATGAGATTAGATTTCACATAGCAGTTTAACATACATTTTTTATTTTTGCTCTTAGCGATATTCATACGTTGCTTAGCTTCTGGAAGTCACCTTCTGTTATTCTTATCCCCACCGCTCCGCATGCGCATTGGCATAGCGAAAGGTGCCTTCCATAACCTAAACAAAGTATTAAGAAACAAAGATTTTGCTAGAAACAAAGAAAAAAGTACTGAAGTGTTATGTAATATCAGTCCATTTTTATGGCAGTGAATGCTGGACAATCTCGTCAGAAATGAAAAAGAGACTTGAAGCATCAGGAATATTGCTCTACAGAAAGATGATCGGAATACTATGGACCGAACATGAATCTTATGAACATTACGATGACCATTACGATGAACGGAACATGTGAAGTTTTAGGGAAAATAGAAACAAAAAGTACGCTTACACTTAGCATCACGAAGAGGCAGTTGATGGCACATAGTGAAGAAATTAGGCTTGGGAAATGTGATACTCTAGATCAAGACAGATTAAAAACAAAAGAAACAGAGAAAAACAACTCATAGTCTACCTAGCTAGCTTGAGTACAGAATGGCGTAACAGGTTTAGAAGAGATAACAAAAAATACAATATATTTAAAGCTACAACGGTTAGGCAATTGATCGCCAACATCCTAAAGAGAGACGGCAAATAGAAAAAGAAAAAGATTGAGTAAATGGACAGTGGAGCAAGGTTTAGAAAAGATAACAAAAGGACAAATGTTATTAAGAGTGACAAAAAGCGGGAAATTGTTGAGAGGCATGATCACCAACGTCCTGAAGGGACATGGTACATAAAAAAAGATGTTAACTCAAACTGTCATAAAATGTTAGTGTGTTCAAATATTTACATTATTTGGACTATTGTCCTCATTTTTGTTGCCATTTGTACAACGTTTCAGCCGTTGTACGCTCCGGCCTTCTTCATGTGCTAGGAATTTCGAATCGAACCCTTTATTAGGATCACTGGGGTATATCATTCTCATTCCTTTGTGCGAAGCCTCTTTGGTAGTCATGAGTTATCTCCCTCTAAGTTACAAGTTCACCACTGGGATATATCATTCTCATTCCTTTGTGCGAAGCCTCTTTGGTAGTCATGGGTTATCTCACTCTAACACTCTAAATTACTGAGTTAGCACCTGAAAAAGGCCGGGGCTTAAAACGGCTGAAACGTCGTATAAATGGCAACAAAGATGAGAACAATAGTTTGAATAATGTAAATAGTGTAAATACTACCTCATCTCAGAAATATAAACAAATACAATGATCTATTATTAAACGTCGTATAAATGGTAACAAAGATGAGGACAATAGTTTGAATAATGTAAATAGTGTAAATACTACCTCATCTCAGAAATATAGACAAATAGAATGATCTATTATTAAACGTCGTATAAATGGCAACAAAGATGAGGACAATAGTTTGAATAATGTAAATAATGTAAATACTACCTCATCTCAGAAATATAGACAAATAGAATGATCTATTATTAAACGTCGTATAAATGGCAACAAAGATGAGGACAATAGTTTGAATAATGTAAATAGTGTAAATACTACCTCATCTCAGAAATATAGACAAATAGAATGATCTATTATTAAACGTCGTATAAATGGCAACAAAGATGAGGACAATAGTTTGAATAATGTAAATAGTGTAAATACTACCTCATCTCAGAAATATAGACAAATAGAATGATCTATTATTAAACGTCGTATAAATGGCAACAAAGATGAGGACAATAGTTTGAATAATGTAGATACTGTAAATACTACCTCATCTCAGAAATATAGACTAATTTGCAAAGGCTTATGCTCAATCATATTTCTTTTGTTCAACCGCCAACAAAGCCCGTATGTGTTTTATATTGCAACTATGCCGAGCGAGCCTTAGATTTAGTTGCTAGGAGAGAGCGCATTGTTTGGCGTGATCATCAATTTGAACAAGACCAGTTTGCTCAAAACCTCGGTCACATTGATTTAGTGATGGCACAGACATTGGCAACTTTCGAACACATTTTTCTACCCAATTTTCAATCAATCAGTCAGATAGATAGATAGATAGATAGATAGATAGATAGATAGATAGATAGATAGATAGATAGATAGCGAACAATCTGGAGTAGATAGACAGATTGATTTATTGATTGATTGATTAACACTGCAATGAACGTGAAAAATATATTGTTCTATTTTCTTAATTGTTCTCCGGCAATTGTATAGTACCTCATAAACTAAAACCTCCATCCTCCCCAACGATTGCACTCACCACTAAACATTTTTTTACAGCAGTGACAGGAACCGCTGAAAATTCGTGTGATTATTGCTTTGCTTTTTTCCTTTTCTTTCTTATTTTGTTCTTTTTCATCTTATTGCTTTCTTTGTTCACTCGAATTATCCAGACAACAGAACATTTCCTTTCTCTCATACATTTTTACATGTTAGTTTAGAGAGAATTGAAAATGTCTTTTTATCAATTGAAAAGCAAAGCCTCCACCAGAATAGGCGGAGATATTTCCAAATAAAACTGTTGACGAAAACAAAAATTAGTCAAAAAATGTTTTTTCCATTTTTATAAGATTTTTTTTTTCAATATTTTTGATTTACATAATATTTCTCATTATTTCTAATTATAGAAATATATATATATATATATATATATGTATATATAAACAGAAATATAAAAAGTATGCCTTCTTCTGGGTTAAAAGCAATGACCGTACTGATGAGCTGTGATACAGCGAAACAGATCTGTCTGCGGATGACTATATATATATATATATATGTGTGTGTGTGTGTGTGTGTGTGTGTGTGTGTCTTCACCCACATACAAGTCTGTTTTGCTATATCACAGCTCATCAGTGTGGATAGACATCCACTTGCTTCTTCCCGGGATCGAAACTATATATATATATATATATATATATATGATGGACTCTCCTGTCGATTTCGACGTATGAGGTCTAGCCAACTGTTCAATTCGACGTAACATGCCTGCACTTACTCAATCGTAAATGGCATATATATATATATATATATATATATATATATATATATATATATATATATATATATATATAAAATTGTCACTTTAACTGAGCAGGTTCATGCTGACTTTGAAATTTCATGGGGACACCATTATGATATCGTCACTCATCAGGGCTGTTTTCTATTTGTGTCTAACTGCTGTCATGTCCTGTTTTCTTTTCTTATTTATATGAAGCTTAGAGTATATATAATATATGCTATATTCTGCTAATGCTCATCCCGTTGAAATGGAAAATGCAAATACAAACCTTTGCTTTGGTTTTTTGAACAGGAGTAGAGGTTTATCCGTTGTTTACTTTTTAGGATTGGGTTTCGGTTTCTTTCTAAACGCTACTTCAACATGATACTTGTAAAATCTCTGTCTAAACTCTGAAATCTTATTTAAATCTTGACCTCTTCAAGTCTAGAGTTAGTCATAATTTTTCCTGCATAACTCCAAGAACTTCACTTCTTACCTTTTCTCATGCTCATTCAACATTACACAATAACCCTCTACCTTGAGTGGTCCTTGAGCCTTGCATTGGATGAATGTTAGTAAAAAAAATGGTAGAATGATTTCAAGATTTTATATAAAATCTTGAAATCATTCTACCATTTTTTTTATTAATGTTCACAGTGACAAATTTATATATATATATATATATATATATATATATATATATATATATATATATACCAAGAAGCTTAACTCGATGTTGATTTTTGGGAAAAGCAAGAATTAAAGATTGAAACCTTCTTACTTCAAATTCCTGTGTTAAACTGTGAGGTATGTTACGAATTGATTCTTAAATCTGTATTTTTCGTTTGTTTTTTTTTGTTGTTTTTTTTTCTTCACTTTTTGGCGTTCATGCTTCATTTGGAAAAAAAAAAGTTTGGGATTTTTATTTATTTATTTATTTATTCTGTTATGCGAAGCTATCCTGGCCAAGGTATCAGCAGCCACTTGTTACCCCTCCCCGCTATGGTCTGTTCTTTGAATTCAAATTTACCAAGCAGCTTAACTCGATGTTGATTTTTGGGAAAAGCAAGAATTGAAGAGTGAAACTTTTTTAATTCAAATTTCCTGTGTTAAACTGTGAGGTATGTTACGAATTATATCTTAAATCTGTATTTTTCGTTTTTTTTGTTTGTTTTTTTTTTGTTTTTTTTCCTCACTTTTTGGCGTTCATGCTTCATTTGGACTTTAACTAAGTTAAAACTTAGTTAACTCACCACTTTTGGAAGTTTGTGTTTTGTGTTTTTTTTTTTAAATAGGAGAAGATAGGTCACACTATCGCCCGGTCCATACTCCTCCCACGTCTATTGAACTGGAGTAGAGGCTTTTCCTGTTTAGGATGTGGTTTCCGGCTTTCTCTTCTCTCTCTTCAGACCTTGGTATCGGTTCTTCCGTGAGTTTCCTGCGATCTGGCCGGTTGGTGGCAACGGCTCATCACTGTGAGGGTACCGGGTTGGCAGTTTCCTGGTTGCTGCTTCCGACTGGTAGTTAGGAGCCCTAACTCTTGCGTAGCGTCAAGAGCGGCTGCTCTGATCAACAGTTGTATAATATCGGGGTTCTTGTAGTGCCATGTCGCGCATGGATAGGTGTCCCTGCAAGCGCTTTCGGTGGGCAACCCCGAAGCCACACCTTGTTGCAGCCCTAGCCAGTTTCCCTCCCAGCACAGATCGTGGATAATGACCGCCTGTATCCTCTACCCTAGGTCCCTTTCTACAAACAGAATCATGACTAAACAAATCAGAAATTACCCTAAACCAGTTAAATCCAAACCACCTAAACCCATTAACCTTTCCTTCACTAATATCCGGGGCATTCGTACTAACTTTCCTAGTGTAAAAGCGTTCCTGCATGAAAAGTCCCCTGACATCCTTGCGCTCTGCGAAACTAACCTCAACTCAGCTATTCACCCCTCTGACCTCTTCATCCCTGGTTATCTTCCCCTTTTAAGGAAGGATTCCACTGTCCACATGCATAGGCTGGGTGTCTATGTCAGCGAACACCTCCCCATAGCTAGGGTGACTTCACTCGAATCTACTGACCACCAATACATATGTCTCCGCCTGTCTCTCCTCAGTTCGGTTAGTTAGCTATTCTTTCTTTACCGTTCTCCCTCCTCTCCTGACTGCTCTCTACTAGATAGCATTGCTGACGACATAGATAAGGCTATTTCCTATCACTCATTCGCCCACATATTTGTTTTTGGAGACCTCAATGCCCATCACTCTGAGTGGCTTGAAAACGCCGTTACTGATCCGGCGGACATTCACGCCATGAACTTTGCTATTTCCCAGTCCCTTACGCAAGTGGTGGACTTCTCCACTCGCTTCCCAAGCACTCCCTCGGGTCATTCTTCACTGCTAGATATATGTTTCACCTCTGCGCCTGACGCCTGTCAAATCTCGCAGCTTTGCCCTCTCGGCAACTCCGACCACGCTGTAGTCTCTCTCAGTATTTCTTTCCAATCTCACTCCCCCCAGGAGCCCCCTACCTATAGGACCTCCTACCTCTACCAAAAAGCTGACTGAGATGCCTTTCGCGATTTCATCTGCGACGTCCCTTGGGGAAAAGTGTTCGACCTATCAGTTGATGACTGTGCCTCTGAGGTCTCGTCATGGGTGGAAGCTGGCATTGATGCCTTCATACCCACCAGGAATTATTGCTTAAAACCTCATTCCTCTCCGTGGTTCTCTCCGGCCTGTCCAGCCGTCATTGCCCACAAGAACAATTACTTCCGTCTATTCCGGAGACAGTCAACTGATCACAATAGGCGCCTGTTCACATCTGCTCGCAATGAGTGCAAGAGAACCCTAAATGACGCCAAACAGTTGTTTGCTGAGAGAATGCGACAGCACATAGCTGACCGCAAGTTTGGCTCCAAGGACTATTGGAGGATTTGTAAACGAGTGCTCAACAATAGGAAATCCTCAATACCTCCTTTAATCCATGGATTTGGGGTTCTCACGTCATCTGCGGACAAAGCTGAGTGCTTTGCCCACAGATTCTCATCCAACTCTACATTCGACTCGTCCGGAGTACACCCACCCGACTTCCCTATTAGAACTGAGGCCAAACTGCACGACGTATATATTACCCCGACAGTAGTATCCAGAGTAATTTCAAAACTCGACCCCCATAAGGCGTGTGGAGACGATGGAATCCCGGTGATAATCCTTAGGAGGTGTGCTCCTGAACTTTCCCCTGTCCTCTCTAAACTCTTTAACTACTGCCTTTCTGCTTCCTGCTTTCCTGCATACTGGAAGTTCTCTTCAGTCGTTCCTGTATTTAAGAATTGTGGTGACCCATCCAACTATCGCCCTATCAGTCTTCTACCGATATTCGAGAAAGTATTCGAGGCTATAATCAATGCTGAAATAGTTCATCATCTCTCCGCCCACAAACTGTTCTCCGACAGGCAATATGGATTCCGCTTTGCCAGGTCCACGGCCGACCTGCTAACAACTGTAACGGAGTACATACTACAGGCCCTTGATGAGTCTGACGAGGCTCGCGCGGTTGCTCTGGACATCTCCAAGGCTTTCGACAGGGTTTGGCACTCTGGCCTCCTATGCAAACTACGCGGTTATGGTATTACCGGTCGCCTGCTTGACCTAATCCAATCTTTCTTAAATAACCGCAAAATGGTCGTTCTGAATGGGCGTGCCTCTTCGTCCTACAGCACGAATGCTGGTGTCCCACAGGGCTCTATCCTGGGCCCGACGCTCTTCCTTATTTTCATCAACAACCTCCCAGATGAGATCAAGTCCCAAGTAGGCATCTACACAGATGACACTACAATATACTCCCGCACCAGTAAGAAACCTGTCGTGGCGGACAGACATAATCTCGCTGCTGACCTTGAACGGGATCTACACTCTGTGGTGAACTGGGGCAAGAAGTGGCTTGTCAACTTCAATTCATCTCAGACCAAGCTGTTGTCTGTCAACCATTACAGGCAACCTCTCCTGCCTCCCATAAGCATAGACCAAGCGATTCTCCCGGAGAATAATACACTACGCCTCCTCGGAATTTACCCTGTCCTCAGACCTCAAATGGAACCACTATAGTGAATCCATAGCAAAATCTACTGCTAAGAAGGTTGGGTCACTAAGTCGATCCAGAATGTTTTTTCCACCTGAATCCATCCTGCATATATACAAGTCAACCATCCGTCCGTGCATGGAGTACTGCTGCCATTTATGGTCAGGTGCCCCTGCCGTTCTCCTCAGTGTTCTTGACAGGTTCCAAAGGAGAGTCTGTAATGTGATAGGTACTGATCTGGCGACTCGACTACAGCCACTTCCCCATCGTCGAAATGTGGCCTCCCTTTGTCTGTTCTATAAATACTTTCATGGCTTCTGCTCAGACGAACTTAAGTCACTGATGCCTCCTCAACAGGTGTTTACTCGTGCAACCAGACTGGCAACTGGGTCCCACCCATTCACAATCAGTTTAGCCAAATGCAGACGACAATTCTACTCCTGCAGCTTCTTCTCTCGCACTTCCTGCCTGTGGAACTCGCTCCCGTATTCTTGCTTTCCTGGCGGCTACAACCTCCAGAAATTTAAATGCAAAGTCAATCCTCATCTACTAACCACTGGACTCTAGCACTGTCCCCTCCTCTGTATAACCTTCCCTTTCTCTCCACCTATGTATCTGTCATCGCACCTGCTTTGTCAGCTTTCTATTGTTCCTTTCTAACTAGTTTGTATTCCTCACTCTTTTCTAATTAATCTTTTTACATTTATGTAGCCCCCTGCACATCAGTGACGTTTCCGCCTTGCTCGGGGTGAAATGATTAAATATATATATATATATATATATATATATATATATATATATATATATATATATTAAAAATTATATTTTAGAACATGTACATAATATTTCTATATGTACTCGCTACGAATGTACGTTCGTTTCAGCATTGAAGCTTCAATGCCTCATCAGGCGATGTGTAAAGTACTGGAAATCCTTTTCCTTTATATTTGTTTAGTTTTAATGGAGGTGTTGGCTGGGGTTAAGTGATATGTCGTTGACAATTGGAATTTTTGGGAAGAGTGTTTAGTTAGCGGGGGTTAGCGAGATAAGGGAATAAGTCTATGACCGTTGAAATTTATTTGGGTTTTTTTCTGAAGTGGTTGATTAATGAAAGTCTTTGATTCTAGACAGTTGTAAATTTTAATTATCCGTTGGCTAGATTATATCTTTATGAATTTCTTAGAAGAACCGATAATAGTCACCGTGGATATTTATTTATTTATTTTTATTTAAGCAGAGTCTTTACAATCAATAAAAAAAAAATATAAAGAAAAAGGATTCCCAGTACTTTTCATTTCGCCTGATGACGCAGAGGCTTCAATGCTGAAACGAACGTACATTCGTAGCGAGTATATATAGAAAAAATATGTACATGTTCTAAAAGATAATTTATAATAAATATTCACAGCTCTATATATTATATATCAAGCACTGCTTTAAATTAATGTTTTGGACGTTGTAAGAATTCTTCGTTCTGTATTTACTCGGATATATATATATATAAACTCTGAAATGTTATTCACTGATTAAATCTTGACCTCTTCAAGGCTAGAATTAACCTTTATCTTTTCTGCATAGCCACGAGACCTTCACTTCTTGCCCTTTCATACGCTAATACAAAACCACACAGTAAACCTCTACCTAGAGTGGCTCTTGAGCTTTCTATCGAGGGAACATTACTAAAAATAAAAATTACTCGTTGTCGTTCTAATCATGAGACTCAGCTTTGTATATTCTTCTTTATATGCCGTGTCCTTTCGGGACGTAGGCGATCATGGACCTCCACTTACCCCTCTCCCATATCGCTCTTAACAGTTTTCTTCTTGTTATCTCTCTCAACCCCTGTTTCGTCATCCACTTGCTCAAACCCATCAAGTATTGCTCCCCTGCCTCTCTTTCCCTCTGTCCGTCCGTCCTGTGAGTATTAGATTCTCCAAGCCCATCTTCCTTATTACGTGTACCAGAAACTTCAGCTGTCTTTGACTGGTGTTAAGTAAAAATTTCCTTTTCGTATGCATCCTGTCTGAAACCTTGTCGTCGATTACATGTTCGGTCCATGGTATCCTCCTAAAAACAGTTTATTAATTATATTTGCCTGGGAGACAATCCAACTACCCTTGGACACTTAACAGACATCCGCTTGGTTGGCCGAAGCCTGGTGTGTGAGATTCGGGAGACATAAAGGTTTGACGATTTGTGTCAATACACACAAGTCAATAACTAATGGGCCTATGGTAGCTCTTTGGTTCTTGATGGCAATCTACTCGGTGACAGTGTCGTGATTAAGAAAAAAACAAACATCTATATCCCCGGTCACTCACTGAAATGCATCGACTCGCGAAAATGAGAAATTCTTCAAGAGGAATTAGCCACGTAAATTTCGAATTTAGAACAAATAGACCCACAATTTTTCTACTGTAAAATAATTTACAATGATTTTTCAATGAATATCATTGATATCTTCTGTTCCACTCGATACAAAATTATTTATCTTGGTGTTCATTTGTTTCTTAAATTATTTTAACTGCCGTAAGACAATTCCCATTAAATGTCTGTAGTAAAATAAGTTTATCTGAATTAGTTATTTAAAATATCCTATTATAATTGTGTTGTCTTGCCAAGGTGGATATGATACACAAAGAAAGTGTGATGCGGTATTATCCAGCACAATATCCGGTGCTAAACGGATATACACAGAACAGTACAGTATATTGATAGACAGATAGAGAAGAGCAAAATATTGATAACGAAAAGACTAAGATAGATAGATACATAGATAAATAGAAACAGAATAAGATAGATAGACAGATAGATACTGAACAGACTGGGATAGATAGATAGATAGATAGATAGATAGATACTGAATACACCGAGAGATAGATGAGAACACACACACACACACACACACACACACACACACACACACACACACACACACATATATATATATATATATATATATATATAATCTGAATTATATATTACAACATGTACAAAATTTTATATATCCACTACAAATTGTACATTTTGTTTTGACATTAGACTTGCAATGTCTCATCAGGTGATGTGGAAAGGAATGGAAGACCTCTTTTCTTATATTTGGGAGTTGTGTGTGGGATGTTGGCGGGGTTTAGCGATAAGGGAATAAGTCTTGTAATTTGTCTGTTAGAATTTTGAAGAAAGTGAGGTGGGTAGGGGATATAGTTGACTCATGAAAGTGTGTTTTATGACCGCCTGGCTAGCCTTTATTTTTTGCTTTTATTAGAGGGAGAGAATAAGGAGGTGTTAACGGTAGGAAAGGATTGGATTGGACCTATCTTTAATGTTTAATGTACAACTATAGAATATTTTTGCATTTAAGCACAGTTTTATAATCAATCTAATTTTGTATATTTAACCTTAATTTTAAATTTAGGAAATTACTTTTTTCTATAAACTTTAAATTAGATTTGATTATAGTTCGTGGTGTGTAGTAGGTCAAATTTGATATAAGAGGGTTGTTAGTACTATAAAGGTTTATTGTCTCCAGTGGGGGTCCTAGTTTTGGCTTGTGCAGTATTTTTCAGCATTATTGTAAGGTTAGTTCTTCAATGTGTTTGCAGTTTACTGTGGTTTTGTGCCTCTGGTTTAAAAGCTTGTCGCTATTTATGTATTTAATGATTTCAATTTTTTCTTGAAGGCAAAGGAAATATTTAACGAAATCCCTAATATATACGTGATCGATTTCATCCATGGAGAATCCCAAAGATGAAAAAATGTGTATCGGAAACACCATAAACGTATTTAAAGGGTGCTTTTACTATCACCTCTCATCCTTCAATAACAAAGAAAAACAAAACATGATGTCGCTTTCCAAACAATTTTGGAAGTTAAAAAACGAACATAAAACACCTAAAGTTAAATGGAAAATCCTCAAACAAGCAAGAACTGCTAAATCAATAAAGGAACCATGTTTCCTTTCACAGCTTTACATTATATATCGAGCACTGTTTTAAATTAATGTTTTGGACGTTGTAAATTTTCTTCGTTCCTTATTCACTCGGATATATATATATATATATATATATATATATATATATATATATATATATATATATAGTTATGAATTAATTGTACATTGCGACTGCGACACGGAAATTTCTAAGTTTCGAGATTGATTCTCATCATCAGGCAATGTTGATGATGTTGGTTGTGCAGATGATTTACATTTAAATGACTTGTCATTGTCAGTGCTACAGGGGTGTCAGCCACTCTACAACAAATCGCCCAAATTTCAATTACCATAAAATAAATAAAATAACATCGTCTGCTGAATTATTTTTAAATCGTTATGCACAAAATGTTCGTAACATTATTTAGCTAGAAAGAAAGAAAGAAAGAAAGAAAGAAAGAAAGAAAGAAAGAAAGAAGTGTCTAACTTTTCCTGCCAATGCCTTATAAATAATGGATTATTCCATTTTGATCTCGTGGAAAGATAAAAAAAAGACACTACTCGATTTCAGAAAAAGAAAGAAAGAAAGAAAGAAAGAAAGAAAGATGCGTTTAACGTTTCCTGTCAATACCTTATAAATAATGGATTATTCCATTTTGAACACATGGAAAAATGAAAAATGAAAAAAAAGACACTACTCGATTTCAGAAAATGAAAGAAAGAAACAAACAAAGAAAGAAAGAAAGAAAGAAAAAAGAAAGAAAAAAGAGTGTTTAACGTTTTCTGCCAATGCTTTTTAAATAATGGATTATTCCATTTTGATCACGTGGAAAAATGAAAAAAAAGACAGTACTCGATTTCAGAAAATGAAAGAAAGAAAGACGCGTTTGAAGGCTGTTTCAGTGAAATGAAAAAGTTACCAATTTCAGTTTTTTTATTTGTACCCCCTTACTTCTTAAGCATTCATATTTATGATTGTTATTGCAGCATTTTGTTAAAATTCTTAAGCTGAAATATTTTAACGATCTGATAGAGGAATTTATACGGATATTTTACTATTGTAGAAGTCGCTTATTCCACCATTACAACTTGAGAATGAAATAAGATTCATCAGAAGATTAAAATAGAAAAGCCGTGACATTTTCGAGGGTTAAAGCTAGCAAATCTATGGATCCTATCAGCATTCATTAAAAGATTCCACTATGTGCCGTGTCCCTTAAAACGTAAGCAACTATGGAACGCCACAATGTCACAATATTTCTGTCCAATATAACCCTCAGTAAATTAGTTTTTTTGTTTTGTTTTGTTTTTTGTTTTGTTTTTTTGTTTGTTTTTTTTTTGCAATATATCATAGTTATTGCTCTGCAAACTTTTTGTACAAGCTCGTTAGGGAGACGATGCGCTGCTTTCCTCTCTCCAATTATACGGAAGGGAGTTCTACATGTGCGAGAAAAGAAACTGTTTGAGTAGAGGTGGTCGTAACATTTGACAGTAAAAGGGTGGAACCTAGTTGCTAATCTAGTAGCTCGAGTAAATTTGTGTAGAGGTGGTAGCAGGGAGATAAGGCACGGCCTCAGAGCTGAAACCGTGGAAATATTTGCAGAGGGAAACCACATCCCGTCGGTGAGAATGTCACTGAAGTCGATCTGCCAAATCGGGATCGATTACATTGTAGATCCTCCTTCGTATTTTGTCGAAAATCCCGAGATGAATAGATGCTATAGAACTCAGTCTCTCCTGCTATTTAACCCATAGATAGAGAGAGAGGCGACGTATTCATAACTTTCCCAAGGCTATTTGCGCATAAGTGAATATGACGAATTCGAACTCGGCTCTTCAATTTCTCATTCCGAGCCGATATCCACTTGAACCACAACTCACATGAGCGTTTTCGTCACCTTTAATAATGACACCGGGCCACATAAGATAATTAAGATTCAAGTGAACAGAGTTCATTGCAGAAATAGTGGTGGGACAGTGTGGCCTTTGTTGTAGACACTGGAACAAGAAATGCAATTTTCCGAATGAACTATTACTAAAACACGTCCTTTGAGAGACCAGTCGTATGCTGGTTGAGATATCCTAAGGTTCATAAAGCACAATACTAAAACAATGGCATGAAAAGAATCGGGTTCACTTTAGTAACAATAATCTAAAACCAAGCGTTGAGAAATTATATTCCACTACAGAAAGATGCTGAGGATATCTTGGACCGAACATGTGAGCAACAACGAGATTTTGGAGAAATAAAAACAAAAAGGAAACTTATGTTTAACATCAGGAGGTGGCAGTTGAAATTTCTGGGACACTTATTGAGGAAAGACGGCTTGAAAAATCTGTTACTCACAGGACAAACTGAGGAAAAGAGGGACAGAGAAAAGCAGCGAGTAACATGCTAGATGTGTCTGAGTAAATGAATGGTAGAGCAATGTTTTTGGAGAAATGGCAAAAAAGGCAAAACTTATTAAGAGATACAAGGGTCACCCTGTCGGCTGCAGCTTCAGAATAAAAGGTTTCATTTCCTTTACAGTACTTGTGCAGCTGTGAAAACTGCAATTAAGACAAACAAATAACATGAGCACATGGAGGAAGAATGTACACAAGGATATATAATTACAAAATTTGAAAAAATAAGAAAACAATGAAGTTCACATAAATAGTTGTAACAAAACAGGGAAGGGTTTAAATCAACAGGGATCGTTTGCACCGCCAAAGCAATACGAAATTAAGTAATTCCAATTACAAATTAAGAAAGGTTCTAAAAAAGCAATAAACATTTAGAAGAATTAAAAGTTCATTAACTATAAAATTTGTCTAGGGTTTGCTGGAAGTTGAATAGAAAAAATGTTAATTACCTTGTTGTCACCTCGTGTGGTCTGTGGCAATTGAGTTACTCCCTAACAGTACCGAAAACGAATGTGCTGCCACTGGAGATAACAAATTTACGTCTGACCTCTTAGAAGGTCTCAATCCAAAAGGCTGTTAAGGGGGTTTCTATTTCTTACGCAGGGACCAAAAATCTTATATTCTAGAAAAGGTTGCCATAAAAACAGCTTATTTGTTATATTTTTACTTACTTATTCTAAGTTTACTGCTTTGTCTCATACTTTTCATTTAGACCTCATTATTGTTTTACATTATCCAAAAATATAAGGAAACTATATTTTCTGGCCACATTGTCCCAAGGGGTGACAAGGCCGCCGGTCAAGAATACAGGGCAGGCTTCGGCGAGAAAACGAACCTGCTGATTTTTACATTAAGGTGTGGTAGCAAATGGTGCCTGGCGGCAGCTGCACTAAGTATGACAAAAAACTACATTCGGCAGCAAGACCTCTAATTGGAGAGTTCTGATGAGCATGGCACTAACTCTTAATTGCTGTTATTTCCAGGTCCACCTTGATCCGGGGTGGTAGTGTAGTAAACAAAACAACATCTAGATTTAAAATTCAAATGCTAAGCACTGATTCATTGATTTTGTTAGAAAGAATTCGAATTACAAACTTTGCTTAGGACACACGCAAAAGCGAATCCAAAACAAAACTTGTTAAATTTCACATCTCGATGCGAAATGTTTTTTGGCCAATAGAAAACTGAGAAACATCTAAAAACAAAATTCAAATAATCTTCGATTATCAGAAACAAATTCTTTCACAGACCCTTTTCGCGAGCCAACGCGAAGTTTGTTTGTCGTGTAATGGAAAGACCAGAACCACATACGGGAGTGAATTCCCAAATGACCTTTTCGAGCCCCACAGACGAAATAAAAGACGGTCCAAGTTCGACTGTCACCAGAGAAAAAGGAGATGAGTCTATTAACACGTACCCTTTGACAAACGTCAAGCGATCGTTATTATTATTATCTCTATCTTTCTCCATCACCTCTTTATTCTAACAGTTCACACGTCTACCTTTTGTTATACTTGATAACCGAACGGAACTCTTTAAGACTGAGCGAATACTTCAGACATTCCTACCCAAAGATAACGCTCATACATACAAACACACATACGTTCCTGCCTACATACACATAAACTCTTTCTTGCAAGGACTACACCGAACACTTTAACGACCTTGTATCAACCAAAATACATTAATTTTATTTGTAAAAACCTTAATTTATTTATATGTATATATTGTTTCTATTTACAATTTGAGTTTTTTGTTTTATACTCCTCTTATGGTTGGCCATCTAACTATCAAGGCCAAATCAAACTAATCTGTTTCAACACACACTATATCGGATAACCCACTACAGTAGCACTTGTTAGGGTCCCAGATACGAGCCAATAATTAAACCCCAAATAGAGGATTTAACACTATGAAAGTATAAAAATATATTTTTACAGTGAAAATTTCTGCAAAATCTTTGGAGAAGGAAATATTACCAGCAATACATATTTTAAGGAAAAATTATTAACAGCAATATATTTAAGAAAAATGTTACCAACAATACATTTTTAAAGATAAAAAGTATTACGAGCAATATATTTTTGAAGAATATATATATATATATATATATATATATATATATATATATATATATAGCAGTAATACAGCTGACTCTCGACAAAACCCTCTTTACAAAAATACGTCAATGAAATCTGATCTACATACTGATTTCTTACAAAAATACATTATCGAGACCCCCTTGACAAAATCCAAAGAAGAATCAGCAATATTATTGGTCCTGATCTGGCGGCTTCAGTCATTTTTCATCGCCGTAAGGTTGCCTCCCTGTGTCTTTTCTATAAATACTTTCATAGTAACTGCTCAGATGAGCACTTTCCTTTGGTACCTAGACTTTTTGAATTTGAACGCAGTACTAGACTCTTTTCGAGATCTCATTCAATTTACAGTTGAACTGGTGAGATGCAACCGTAAATTCTATACTAATAGTTCCTTTACTCGGACTTCTCGCCTATGAATATCTCTTCTGACGTGTTGCTTTCCAGTCAAATTTGATCATCAGAAATTTAAATGAAATATTAATCGTTATATTCTGTCTTCTTAATTCTTGTTTTTTTGTTCTCCCTTAATAGTATTTTTTCTCATATACTCTAACATTCGGTAAAACTTTGCGGTGTCTTAGTGGCTTAATTGCCTTGCATGGAGTGAAATGATTAGAAACGAGGATAGAAAAATTTGTTAAAAAGACATTTGAAAAAATCTAAATAGAATTCTCCGCACAGATATATTCCATAATCGTGGAACAATTCAAGTAGCAGTTAATAAAATAATTTCTATTTCACAAATTATTGATTGTGCTTCCTATGATTGATTTGTCAACAGCATGTTACAGTATTGGACATTCTGCTAATTTATAAATGTCTACTCTTTGTTAGTATGTGAGTCGTGGTGCAGTCGATATCGGCTCGGAACGAGAAATTGGGAAGCCGAGTTCGAATTCCAGTCGAATTCCTTGCATTCACTTACGCGCAAATACCCTTGGGAAAGGTATTAATCCGTCTATTCCTTCCAGTTATGGGTTAAATAACAGGACAGATTGGGTTCTGTAGCCTTGGTCGGCAACCAGTCTACCGCAGAAAGCAATGGCAACCTACTGCGGGATAATCTTCTGCCCGGTCAGTCATGTCTCTTTCGAGACATGATCACACAAGCGTGTATCACGTATGGCACTTAACTGACTGACTGACCTGACTATATGTGGCAGCAATATTTAAAGCATGGACGAACTGTAGGCTTATAGATATGTAAGATAGATTCTGTAGAGAAAAATTTTCTTGCACAACCAACTTTCTTAGCAGCTGACCTACCAATGGATTGAATATAATCTATCTGCTTCATATCAGCGGAGAACTTTTGCCCAAAATGGCGCAACAAGTCAGTTTCCTAGAAGCTAGAATCATCTATGTTGATAGAAGTTAGAGAGGGGTACCTCAGATGGTTAATGATTATTTAGGCAGGACCAGAGAGACCAGGCATCACTGGAATCAAGGAAAGAAATTTTGTAGGGCTTGGAGAGCGTCTGTGTTCCTCATTGTTAAGGTGGCTGCACAACAGGGATATATGCTGACTAGGAGCTATGTTGTTCAGTGGTTCGAATGAGTGCAAAATGTTGTATCTTGACAAGAGCCTCTTTGTATTTGGTTCGCAACCATGGAATGGATGACGAGGGTCAATTTCCTGTTCAACTTCTCGAGTTGGGACCCAATCTATGGATACCTGATGTTGACCAGAGGGTACTTGGTCGAAACGTTGTGTCTATTATAACAGCTATATCAACCAAGATGAGAACAAAAGTTTGAAATAATTCCAAGATTATTGAAAATTACTCATCTCTGAAATAAATACAAATAATTTAGTCTTTATTTAAACCCGAGTAATACCGGACAATCTTGCTGGTGACACATTTTCTAAAATGAATACCTACAAAGGTAACGTTGTAGATTTGTTAGGTTCAGTTATAAATAATTT
The DNA here is from genome assembly GCA_037127315.1 of Ascarosepion bandense. Classification (NCBI taxonomy): domain Eukaryota; kingdom Metazoa; phylum Mollusca; class Cephalopoda; order Sepiida; family Sepiidae; genus Ascarosepion; species Ascarosepion bandense. The sequence goes on along the minus strand of JBBBDQ010001084.1, from coordinate 3,293,401 downwards.
CCGTTTCAGGGAACCAATCAAAATGACGATTTATCATCCTAACAACATAGCAGTTTAGAATAGATTTTGAATACATTAACATACGAGAATGGTTAACCCAAATGATAGTGGGTTGTCAAGAATAAATCTCCACAACCGACCTCCATGGAAAAAAAATCATGCTGTGAGTTTCTTAGGATTGTCGGAATATTATTCATTTCCATTTCTTAGAACACCGTGAAATGCTAAATACATATATATATATATATATATATATATATATATATATATATATATATATATATATATATATATATACGTCCAGCAGGTGAAACGTGTCCATAGAAATTTGGTTGAAACTCTCCCTCTGTTCATCAATATAACAAAATGTTGTTCTCCTCAATGACAAAGCAAGGTTGCGTACTGTATACTGTAAAAATAAAACAAGAAAAAACTTCAGAACTACGTTGGGCTGTTCTACTACACCTGCCACTTTCACCAGACCTTGGACCACCTTGTCATTAGTTTTTTCGGTCATTGACGGGGAACACTTTGCTTCTTCTTGGACTCAAGCTTTCCGCTGTTACGAAGTGGGGTAATTTTATTGAATCACTTGCTGGGGTTGCTGCAAGAAAAGTTAGTTCTCTGCGTCGCGTCAAACATTTTTCTTGCCAGAATCCCTCTTGCACCTTTATAATTCCACTGTTCGTCTTTGTATTGAATCTTGCTGTCATATCTGTTTCTTGGGCTCCTACGACTTATCTAGACGTTCTCGACAAAGTCCAAAGAAGGGTAACTAGTGTAACCGATCCTAATTTTGTATCTCGACTTCAGTCACTTTCTCACAGACGTGACGTGACTTCTCTCTATCTTTTCTACAATTTTCACTACAATTTTCCTAATAAGCTGTTCTTCTTAGAAT